>BSQZ01000071.1:2285851-2328351 GCA_033239005.1 Lamellibrachia satsuma | reverse complement strand
TCAGATCTGTGTGTGTTTAGTCCTCAATCTTCCGACGCCAACTGCAACCTAATGGGAGGTGTAATATGTCGTGACAGGGCAATCAGAGTCCGCCATCAGCTCAGCGCCTCAGGGCATTAATGTTTGACATCGCAACAAGATTACAAAGAGATGCCCAGTCTAATGCCGGAGTAACGCCAACGCGCGCGCGTGAGTGCGTGCGTGCGTGCGTGCGTGCGTGTGTGTTTGTGCTTCGCGCAGACCAGGGTACGGTGGGCGAACGAGATTGTCCAGGCAGCGGTATTTAAGGAAGATTTGTTTCAACAAATTGTTGCTCTCATCTTTGTCTCTGAAGTGCAGGGAGCGGCTGGCATCAATACCTGCCGTCGATTTTTGTGTTGGCTTCTTCTACGCCACTGATTCCATTTCACTGCCGTCTCCACCATCCGTCTCTACTCTTCCTATCCCTCGCTCTCATTCTCCACTCCCCTCCCACTCCCCACAAATATCTTCACGCATTCCTCCCACATCAGCCTCGGTCTTCCTCTTCTGCTCTCCACTCTAAGCGACTCCGCTCTCTTCGGCAGCCGTCCCCCTTCCATTCGTTTCACATGTCCAACCAACTTTAGTCGGCTCCTCACCAGTTTCCTCGTGAGACTCTCTCACACACCAACCTCCTCCCTCAGTTCTTTCAATCCTCGCTAGTCTATTCAAGAGATTGGTATTCAAAGCATCACGTTCCATGCACACAGCAAGTGGACAAGGAAGCCATTGTCTTATGTCCAACCCAACCATTGGCATATGTGTGTTCACATATGTGTAGTCCGTCCTTTTTAAAACATCTGTTCATTGTTTTTAAGCAGTTTTTCATTAATATGCCCATGGTTATCATACCCATCTACGTTACATTTTCTTTATTCGACCCACCCATGTCCACCAGAAGGATGCACCGGTCACCTTGCAAAGTTTCGTTCGGATCGGCCTAAAAATGAGGCTGTGCATAGGAAACAACAGTGTGTGTGTGTGTGTGTGTGTGTGTGTGTGTGTGTGTGTGTGTGTGTGTGTGTGTGTGTGTGTGTGTGTGTGTGTGTGTGTGTGTGTGTGTGTGTGTGTGTGTGTGTGTGTGTGTGTGTGTGTGTGTGTGTGTGTGTGTGTGTGTGTGTGTGTGTGTGTGTGTGTGTGTGTGTGTGTGTGTGTGTGTGTGTGTGTGTGTGTGTGTGTGTGTGTGTGTGTGTGTGTGTGTGTGTGTGTGTGTGTGTGTGTGTGTGTGTGTGTGTGTGTGTGTGTGTGTGTGTGTGTGTGTGTGTGTGTGTGTGTGTGTGTGTGTGTGTGTGTGTGTGTGTGTGTGTGTGCTATTTTCCTTGGTAAATATGTCCCTCAAACGTGACTCATACATATGTGTGTGTGTGTGTGTGTGTGTGTGTGTGTGTGTGTGTGTGTGTGTGTGTGTGTGTGTGTGTGTGTGTGTGTGTGTGTGTGTGTGTGTGTGTGTGTGTGTGTGTGTGTGTGTGTGTGTGGGTGTTTGTGTGTGTGTGTGTGTGTGTGTGTGTGTGTGTGTGTGTGTGTGTGTGTGTGTGTGTGTGTGTGTGTGTGTGTGTGTGTGTGTGTGTGTGTGTGTGTGTGTGTGTGTGTGTGTGTGTGTGTGTGTGTGTGTGCTATTTTCCGGTAAATATGTCCCTCAAACGTGACTCATACATATGTGTGTGTGCGTGCGTGGGTGCGTGTGTGTGTATTGTGTGTGTGTTTGTGTGTGTGTACGCATATATATATGTGTGTGT
This sequence comes from Lamellibrachia satsuma, assembly GCA_033239005.1. Taxonomy (NCBI): domain Eukaryota; kingdom Metazoa; phylum Annelida; class Polychaeta; order Sabellida; family Siboglinidae; genus Lamellibrachia; species Lamellibrachia satsuma. Next base: position 2,326,594 of record BSQZ01000071.1, on the reverse strand, counting down.
GTGTGTGTGTGTGTGTGTGTGTGTGTGTGTGTGTGTGTGTGTGTGTGTGTGTGTGTGTGTGTGTGTGTGTGTGTGTGTGTGTGTGTGTGTGTGTGTGTGTGTGTGTGTGTGTGTGTGTGTGCTTGTGTGTGTTTACGCATGTATGTGTGTGTGTGCTATTTTCCTGTAAATATGTCCCTCAAACGTGACTCAGAACGCCGTTTACAAATAAACGCATTTATCATAACGACTCACATTTTCGTGATAAACATACAGGGCAATCAAAGGTAATAAGATTTATATCCCATCGTTATGTTCTTCGTATAATGCAGGATAACATGTACGTGTTCCAACTGTGGTGATTTTGAAGTTGAAAATGACGTGCCCAGAGTCTTGTAGTTTAATTGTTTGCATCGATGGTAGATGCCGACTAAGATGTAAATGGTACTAATGTAGATCTCTGCAGCGAAATGAGCAGACTTACAGACTTGATACGTGAACGGATGCTGATATCTGCTGGGCATTACTATACACGCTCAATGATGAACTGGCATTAACGGCAATCCAGTGGCAATGAGAATGTGGAAGAACAAGCTAAGGCAGACCAGCCTTAACATGTATCGACTGTCTAATGGAAGATGTGGGGCTGGAGCCTAGAAAGCTGACACAGGCAGTGAAGTATAGCGATGTCTGGAGATAGAGGCAGAATGCGACCCCGGTGGCCATCTCGTGTGAGCAAGTGGCACACAGATCACTGGTCGTATTCCAGTAGATGGTCTGTTGTGTGAACGGTGCCGCATAGCAGATACAATGTCATCTACGGATCACTGCCACAAAGGCGTCCCCGGATACTATGCAGTGTGTAGAAAGGCCACAGAATAATTAAATAGTGAACTTTCTATTTGGTTTCTTCCTTGGCTTAGCAGCGGTAACACTCCACACTGGGGGTTTGTACTGACACCAGGCACCAGTGGAGACGTTGAGGTTTTTCTTTAAATGTTTTCTGCCCCTGGTGGGAATTATTTCGTCTGGGAGTTCGTGCCAGAGTCGGTCGGTAGAAATGTCTTCTTATGGCTAGATGTATTTTGAGGATGGAATTGCCACGGCATCTGTGTGGGGAGATGTCAATACCCTGGTGGCTCTTCGCACTAGTGTAGGAGGATGTAGCATTCTATTGAGAAGAATATCTGTATCTCCAGGGTATATCCATGAGTGATTGACACTTAAAGTGGAGTGAAGTTACACCTCCTTAAACAATCTCAACGTGTGTTTGGATGTGTCATGCTTTGACTGTTATTACAGTGTATGTCTTGTGACCTTACACATTAATGTCAAAGTCAAACTCGATGGTTGATCACCCTGCATCTTTTTCATTAATCAACAAATCAACAAATAACTTATTAAGCACGAATGTCTTCATAATTATACCTGCAACAGTTTTGATCCGGCTGCTAGGAAGAGGCTCTGATAATTAGTACGCTTTGTACAAATAGATACATGTCGACAACTGGGAACGTTCACTAAACATGCAGGTGCCCGTCAGCCGGCCGATGGAGAGGTGGTTTGTAGAGAACAAACAATGACTAATTCCGGACGCCAGCTGCTGACACAGGGGACATCTCTGCGCGGCTTTCATATATTATTTACGGCGACATCTGACATGTATTTACAGACTAATAAATGGACGCGACAAAACTGAAGACCGCGGAACAAAGTGAGAGGACACGTGTGCGAAAGTAATGACATTTTGTCGACTCGTGTGAAGGCATCCGTACAAGCCAGGCGAGGACGACCGACGTAAGAGTGCACGCTTGATCGATCATGTCTGAATTTACGACGCGTCTACTTTGTATGTATTTTTTTAAACTGCAATCACGTGTTATTTTTATATCACAAATCACCATCAATGCAATTCATAATTACGTAATGTTATCACGCTGGCTAGCGCACTTAGTAATACAATCCTCAAAACGTAGGCATGTGTGTTAAAGTAAAATGATATGCACATATCAATGTTGTCATCTATGTTTTAGAAGAATTGTCTACACGCTGTTGCAAAATTAATATTAAAAAAAAGTTTTTCTAATTATGTTTACATTACTACGTCAGGGAACATGTTCCAGGACATATATATAATGTAGTTTTAGGCAACATATATCACGCACTAACAGTAAGTTACTAATTGCGCCGACACACCATGTCGGCAAGCGTCTAGGCCCTACGTAGTGTCGTTGTGAAGTACAAAATAACGCTTTTTTTACCAGGAATATGCACCAATCGACTCACTAGCTTGCTACATCCTCCTCCAGTAGTGGGAAAAGCCACCAGGGTATCCCCATCTCACCACACAGTGGCTGTGGCAGTTCCATCCTCAAATACTGCTAGTTACAAGAGGACATTTAAGTTGACGCTGGCACGAACTTCCAGGTGAAATAGTTACCATCAGGGAAAGAGAACATTTTAAGAAGAGAATCAACGCTATTCTTTGTGATTGGTGTCATCATCCAACCCCACAGTGAGGATAGATAGACGCTAAGCCAAGGAAGACAGTGATCTTCAATTCATGGCCCCTCCTCAATTAGATTTTTGTTCGTCTCATTTCAAATTCATTTGGAGAAAATTCAAACATACCTAGCACCCACTGTGACATGCTAGCTCGTTTGTGCAACTTTTGTATGTAGTTTGTTTGTGAAATTGTCAGATTTAAATTAGTTAATGCTTGATCCAGCATTTGTTGAAGTGAAAATGGAAACACTGAAAACTCACGAATTTTGCCCTAGGTGAAATTTCATAATGTGATCGGCGAGAGGATGGAAGTCACGCCCATGATCAGCCATAACCCCATAAAGTGTTTACCGTTATGAATATTCACTATTTTGAGCATTACCAGATATAACGACTGAAATCAATTCTTTAGGTGATTAGTAAAAAAATACGCACTTTTTATAAAGCCAACTGCGGATATTACTTAATCTATTCACACACTCCACAGTAAGACATCAACGAACCGGATTCGTGATAGGCTAAGTCAGGAATTTTAACAGCATTTTCAAATGTTGCAATATCGCCATGTTTTCTTAGGGATCGCGGTAGAATTAGCACCGTAAACACTAAACTCTATGTAAAAAATCCGTGAAATGGTGTTTGGACCCCATTGAACTCCCCTGGGGGCTGTAAGTGCATATTCCTACACGAAAGCAATAATGGAGATAACGCAGCAGATGGTACCACCTTGATGGCAACTTCAAAGGAAAACTGAATTTAGCAAATGCAGTGAAAAGTGAAAGTGTCGGTCAGAACATCATTGAATCGAACATGACATGTGGTGGATCTGATTGAATTAGGCCCAGCACGGATTGAGGAGACTGAGATTGAAAAAAATCCAAATACCTAAGCTCAATAATTAGTATGGCTACAACAATAGTAATAGTTAAACCCATGGTATAGGTAATTATGTAATCAACTGGATAGAAAAGTGGCTTACACACAGAAGACAGAGAGTAATAGTAGATGGTTAGATTTCAAACTGGAAATCGGTTTTGAGTGGGGCACCACAGGGATCAGTATTAGGCCCTATACTGTTTTTAATATATATCTATATATATATATATATATATATATATATATATATATATATATATATATATATATATGATTTGGAAGATGACATATCTAGCAAAGTACTCAAATTTGCAGATGACACAAAAGTATTAAGAAAGGTTACTAATGATACAGATAAACAAAGTTTACAGGATGATCTAGATAAATTAGTTAAATGGTCAGAAAAATGGCAAATGTTATTCGATTTTTGGAAGTGTAAATGTATACACATAGGACATGGAAACATGGACAAAGAATATAAAATGGGGGATGATGTGCTATGTAGAACCACACAAGAAAAGGACTTAGGAGTAATATTTAGTGCTGACATGAAAGTTTCAGAGCAATGTGGGATTGCTGCTTCGAAAGGGAAATCAAATTCTAGGGCTAATTAGGAGAACTATCATGTATAAGAAACAGCTAATTGTACCCCTGTACAAAGCAATGGTTAGACCACATTTGGAATATTGTATTCAAGCATGGAGGCCGTATCGTAAAAAGGACATATATAAGCTAGAAAGAATACAACGAAGAGCCGCTAAAATGATTCCAGAATTGAGAGGCCTTAGTTACGAAAGTCGGTTATTTCAATGTGGTTTGACAACACTAGAGACCAGGAGACTAAGAGGACACCAAATAGAAGTGTTTAAAATAGGGATATGTTTTTCAAACTTAAAGAAGGCAGTAGAACCAGAGGACACAAAGCAGCATAAGTTAAGAGCAGTGTAGGTTGGACATGAGAAAGTACTCTTTCTCACAGAAGGTGACAAATGAATGGAACAAACTGCCAAATGATGTGTTAATGCTAGTAGTGTGAATATGTTTAAAAATATAATTGACAAATACTTGATAAGGGCGGGCTACACATAGATGAGAACATTGTTGGACTCTCGATAAGCCAATGGCTTCCTTGTCCACTTGCCATCTGGAACTTGTTGTTTGGGATGGTAATCTTGTTAAATATTGTAAAAAAAACGAGAAACGTTACAAGGAACCTTGCTAACATCTGGAAGACGATGAAACCGGAATATGTTTGGTGAATAGATCTGTGTAATATCTAGTTTGTAACGTTGCTCGGAATAGCAGAGAAATAACTGTAACATCTGTGTCAGAGATAACATAAGGATTACGTAAGAAGAAGGTCTGCTATGTTCCATCAAGAGAACAAATATGGCTAAGTACGGCCATTGGAAAAGAAGACCCGTAGCAGCACAGAAGGATAATTATCAGGAAAAACCGAAGAGGAAGGAAAAAAATGGATGGATGGACAACATCAAACATTGAACAGATGGAGGACTCAAAGTGGCTCGAGAGATTACAATGAAACATCAAAGGTCTAACTGAGGAGTTACACAGCATCGTAAACAATTGGAATATGTATTCACAGGCCGAAACATCTCAGACACCTATGTTATAGACAACATCTACGTTAGACACAAACATACCCGATGAATCATTGCGTGTTGTGGCATTCCATTATTTTCGACAAGTCATTTCACAAATGTAATCTTCTCCTCCGCGATCACTCGACACATCGGTAATAGGACAGACAAAACCACGGGAAATGTCAAAGTGCGTGCAGTCGTATCAAGACAATTCTATGTGGTTAAGAATCCTGCTCATTCGTAATCATTTGTGGGCCACTAAGCGATGCGATCACTTAGTTTTATCTCGCGTTTAATAGTTTCACTCCCTTGCATGTGCATCAATGAATAATCCAAACTTAAGGAACATTGAAGACCCACAGTGCGCGAAGCAGCTTTAATGAAAGAACAGAACGAAATATTGAGGGAATCATGTCGCATTAGTAATTGGACAGTGTAGATTTGATATAAAAAATCGTTTTTCACATAGGACGATAAATGAATGAAATAAATTATTTGCTGACTGAGTAAATCACAGAAGCGTGACCATGTTTACAAGCATAACTGGCAGTTATCTCACAAGGGCGGGCAGAAAATTGTTCGACATTTTACACACCAGTGACTTCTTTGTCCGTCTTCCACATGGAACGTCGTGCTTTCGATGGCAATTTTGTTCAGAATCAGTCGTTATTTTGCCGTGGTGATAGTCTGTATATTATTATCATGCTTTGTTTCGGGGGTGTCGCTTGAGAGAGATAGTGAACCAACACCGCGATAGTTAACCAACACCGCGATAGTCATAAACACATCGTTCATATTCATGTAAATCTTATTGTGGTCGTAAAATTAATACATTGGTTTAGGTTTCGTCTTTCCAGTGGGTATTTTACAATATCCTTGACTCATTAACTGGCTATAGCAACTTCCAACATAAATCTGGTTTGCTTTGACTATCACCAAACTTGTTTCTGGAGACAATATAAAGTGGTGTAACATTAAATCAGACCGTAATCTTCTTATTTTCGTTTTATTACTATGCCGACCAGGTCAAATAATTTTTCATAAAACAGCAGAAGAACCGATTGATTTCACCTTACGAATAAAAATGCGGTATTACGTGATACTCGACCGAACTCTCTTACCCCGGTCATGATGTGTAACGCATCACACGACCCCTTGACCTTGTGGGTGGGTCTGACTAATAGTAGAGCGGCTTAGGGGAATGATCGTTACACGTTGGGCCAAAGTACACAGTTTGGCACAGTTGTACCTTAGAACCATTCAAAACTTTTGGGAGGGGGGTGCCCGATTTTAAAGGTCGAGGCCAAGGTCAGGTCAACGGTCAAATAATATTATAAACTAATCAACAAAAGAAAGTTATATTTCTCTTAAATGGCATATGTTATAATATGTGGGATTGCACCCCAAGATATTTGGTATTAAAGGATGCAGTGATCAATTATGGATTAAACGAATGCAACCATGCAGCATTTACACTATTATCTGCATGACCAGATCAACACTAGCTTAATTTTGTTTACCATGATTGAAATGATTCCTAACAAATGACTGCAGAAGTTGTGAAAGTGCCACTTTGGGGACCAGATCCCCTGGACATACCCCATTCTGTCGTGTACACCCCATCGCGGATTTTGGAAGACATACCGAACCTTGTTCATTAAACCGTTGACATACTGCCTTGGTGAGCCAGTGTTTCACCATGTATTTACTTCGTGTTTGAATATGCACATTCAGACCCACATATAATGGCAGTGGAAGCTATTTATCCTTTCGATTATGTAACTTGTCTGCTCCTTTGACTTTCTTCCTAGAGTTGAAACTGGTTAGTTGACATACAGTAAGACCTGACAGTGAGTTTGCACCTTCTTGGTCCTTGATATTTAACCCATACAACAGCATCGATACCTGGACCTTGAAAACGTTAGGTACTGCACTATCCTTGCATCCGTGAGATAAACTACCAGAAAACTGGAGAAATTCTGTCTGGAACATTTCTTTTCGTATAACTTTAGCTACATGCGCCATTGATATAGAATCTTTCTCAAAATTACATGATTGAAGTGTTTCATTCATGTTTATATATATATATATATATATATATATATATATATATATATATATATATATATATATATATATATATATATATATATATATATATATATATATATATATATATATATATATATATATTCAGTAAGTGTCTTGACATAGGCCTTTGAAATCGGGCATTCCCCTCCCAAAAGTGTTGTATGGTCCTAAGGTACAACTGTGCCAAATTTGGTGCATAGGCCCAGCGTGTCACGATATCACTGAAATTTGGACTTCAGCCATTCCAATATAAGCAGTGACCATAACGAACCCGAATAGTGGACACAGCAATTTATGGGATAACGACGTTTATTGTGATTTATTGTAACATTTGTAGCTCGTAAACTTGGCATTACATCAACCGTGCACATAAATATGCCACGTGTAAGTCAGCCACGAGTGTTAAAACAGCCTATTAGCAGCCAGTAGCGCGTTATTGCATAGCATGGCGTAGTTGCAAAACGTTGAAATGGACACTGTCGTATTTAGGCGAACACGTGACAACAACGATGATAATGAGCGCTGGAAATAGACATTGCGACTACCCGGTATTGAGCTCTAATGAACGCGTTGTAAATGTTGTATGCTTCTTTCTAGAACACACACTTAATGGTGTTAACTGTTCAACATCCGAAAGGTCACTTTTGCGTCGCACACAGTAACGGGTACCTATTAAGTTCACCGTGTTTTTCTTGGCTCTCTCTGAGGTCAGTGCGTCAAGGCACGTTGCCTTAAAAGCTGATACATTGCCTCATTGGCACGATCTGGAGCTACTGGGGTCGTATCAAGTCATTTCACAAACATGTGGGTATCATTAGAGGTCCCTGTTCAATGTGATTTTCACTAGTCTCATGTCGGGCTCATTTCGCGAAAAATCAAACCCAGCTAGTAGATCCCGCTACGACTTGTTAACCCTTAAGTAACAAAAGTACGCACTCTTTTATTTAACCGAATGACACAACCCTTAAGTAACAAAAGTACGCACTCTTTTATTTAACCGACTGACACAACCCTTAAGTAACAAAAGTACGCACTCTTGTATTTAACCGACTTATACAACCCTTAAGTAACAAAAGTACGCACTCTTTTATTTAACCGACTGACACAACCCTTAAGTAACAAAAGTACGCACTCTTTTATTTAACCGACTGACACAACCCTTAAGTAACAAAAGTACGCACTCTTTTATTTAACCGACTGACACAACCCTTAAGTAACAAAAGTACGCACTCTTTTATTTAACCGACTGACACAACCCTTAAGTAACAAAAGTACGCACTCTTTTCTTTAACCGACTGACACAACCCTTAAGTAACAAAAGTACGCATTATTTTCTTTAACCGACTGACACAACCCTTAAGTAATAAAAGTACACACTCTTTTATTTAACCGACTGACACAACTCTTAAGTAACAAAAGTACGCATTCTTTTCTTTAACCGACTGACACAACCCTTAAGTAATAAAAGTACACACTCTTTTATTTAACAGACTGACACAACCCTTAAGTAACAAAAGTACGCACTCTTGTATTTAACAGACTGACACAACCTTTAAGTGATTCACACACCACAGCTATGAACATCAACGAACCTGATTCGCGATGAGCTAAATCACTTGAGGTGGGAGTTTAATTGGCCGACCGGCTAAAACCCGCCACGCACAGACACAACGATTCTTCAGTTGCCAACATGTTGGCGACTACTTTTACAGTTGACAATTCAAATGAAGTCGTTATGTGTATGTTCTCCACCAACTGTTGGCAACGCTTTTTGTGGACATCTGGCATCTGAAAAATCGGTTGGCCGATGGGTAGTTGTCGGCAGACAAACTGTTGGCGGCTAAAAGTCGGTACGTGTATGGTGGGCATTAGCCTATGTGTATGGAGGGCATTGGTCTATGTGGCAACACGCTTTGGATGATGCAATGAAAATCGTTGATCTTCTTTAACAATTGAAAATTCAATGGAATTGAAATATCACACATATGATGTGAAATGCATAACCAGCCATGAAATCACTAACGTTTACGTGTGCAATTAATCATCTAAACTCAATAAGCATTAGCGGAAATGTTCGCGGTGTGGTTTAAAATATTCTGCTTACTACGTCGAAGACATGAATGAATAAGACGTTAATACCGCGTCCGTCAGTACTGTTGGTTGGACGGAGGAGGAAGAGCGCATCATGACTACAAGTAATCACAATGACTGAAGTTCCATTGTTGTTTTCACAGTTTATATGCCTGTCGTGTCTCCTGAGGATAAACCCAATCCCCCCCACCCCCCCTACCCCCCCCATTCTCGACTCCCGAGTCTTCCGCTTACTCAGATGCCGATCTTTACAAATGCAGTATACGTTATCAGATAGATCGCCTACACAACTCAGTCACTCTATGAGAATCGCCCCCCCCCCCCCACTGCTCAAGTTCACCGCTTCGCCATTTCTTCGTGAGTTTCTTGATGGTCCGCATGTTAAATGTGGCGCCATCTGTTGTAGCGGCTAGCATCAAATCAGCGCGGATTTTTGTGTGCAGAAGAACACGGACAATTTATAGGAGAAGTTACTTCTCACTTCGAGGCTGTTCACATAAATCCATGTTCTGCTACGATGCATGATCACGCCAAGAATAGCAGGAAAGATGATACGCTAGTTTGATACTAATAGCCTTGATAAAGCGAAACAAAAGTAATGGTTTTCGGCCTATGCACCTCTAAGGGTTACTAAAACATTACCATTTGTAACTACAAATAAGAATATCACTTATTAGGAAAACCTTGTTAAACACACAATATTTTAATTTCATGTGCTGCACCATACGAGTGTGGTTTTCTGGCAATATTCGCTTCCAAAATGAAAATATATTTGTATACACCTATTCCTATTCTTGCCAATAGGATATGGATGGCTATGCTTTTTGCAGCCTAGCTCAACTTATGTAACATAATTATGTTGGCCTTTGTTTACTAAACTTACTAAACTTTTTCTGGCAAAATGAAACGTTTTTTTGAGACTGCGTTGGAATCTCCAACTTTTAGAAGACATTCTGAGCAAACAACTGGCGTGATATCCTTGATTTTAGTTGCACGTGGTTAGTTTTTATTTTGTGTTTTAAGTCAAAGCCCCAAAACAATGACTTTCGTTTCGTTTTAATGGAATGCAATATAATTGTTGCCATTAACTATATAACATTCATCATCCTCAATGACATACATGGTTCATATAGTGAAAAATATAATGTTATAGTGGACTCCGCTAAATAGAAATAGTTAACAGAAACATACACTTATTAGAATCACATATATTTGCTTGGACGGAATTAGTCCCTATTCACGGTGTATTAACACACGCCAATTTAAGCGAACCCGCCGCTTAATAGATTGAAATTCTATTCCTGGAGTGATTTTGTAAATTTTATGCAATTCTAAGAGTTTATAAAACACAACAAAGTGGTTGATGAGTGGCGTATTTCAAATCTATGGATGGGGGAGACCCGAAGTTTGATATACGGGGATAGGGTGTGGGTGTTAGGTTTGATATATGGGGGTGGGGGAATGTGGGTGTTAGGTTTGAAATATGGGGATGGGGGAATGTGGGTGTTTAGGTTTGATATATGTGGATGGGGAATGTCGGTGTTAGGTTTAATATATGGGTATGGTGGAATGCAGGGTGTGAATGTCAATATCTGGGAATACGGCATGAGAATGTGAATGATGAAATATGTATATATATATATATATATATATATATATATATATATATATATATATATATATATATATATGTATATATACATATATATACATATATATACATATATATATATATATATATATATATATATATATAGATATATATATATATATACATATATCTATATATATATATATATATATATATATACACACATACATATACATATATATACATATATATATATATATATATATATATATATATATATATATATATATATATATATATATATATATATATATATATATATATATATATATATATATATATATATATATATATATATATATAGATATATGTATATATATGTATATGTATGTGTGTATATATATATATATATATATATATATATATATATATATATATATACATATATCATCATTCACACCCTCCATTCCCCATTACCAGATATTGACATTCACACCCTGCATTCCACCATCCCCATATATCAAACATAACACCCACTATGCACGAAATTTGGCAGAGTTGTACCTTAGGACCATACAACACTTTTGGGAGGGGGCTGCGCGATTGCAAAGGCCTATATCAAGACACTTACTGAATATATATATATATATATATATATATATATATATATATATATATATATATATTAAAAGTTACTGGACCCCAAAAAGTTTTATTGATTTAAAAAACACTATTTTTTTGCAATACATCGCATTACAAGTAGAAGGATGCGAGTTTGGCCGTTATTTATTTTGCCGTTTGTGATTTACTTTCATGCTTTCAGTCACTATTCCGTATGGCAGATAATGTTGCTGCAGGAATCGTTTGAGGATCATAAATTTATGCCCTCAGTCGAAGCCACAGGCGCAGCAGGTCGCGTTTTGAGAAGACGGGTGATGCCGCCACGTGCGTATCGAGTTACAGCTAGTTATACTCGAAAATACGACGACCGAACCGGACCTGACACTGTATATAACTATGACTGTTACAATTGGGTTTATTTCTTTCGAATATAAACTTTTGGACTGAAGTACAAAGTTACGGTAAACTTATCTATATGCGCCTTGGCGGGTCCTGGATGGGCAAAGTCAATCGCCATACAATTTTTTCTATCTGGCTGTTGCTGTTGTAAGGCGAAGATCTCGCTCGTCAAAAACGTAAATATTTTCATGAAACGAGCAACCTTACAAAAACGCCATAAACAGAGCAATAAACACGTATTTCCTGTCTGTGTGCATTCTTATATGTATATCACTAAAGTTACCTGACAATAACCGTGTAAAAGAAAGCATGTGCTTGTCAAAATTTTTATATGACCGGATGTTGTGTGCGCGAGATTACCAACCGGGATTCTCGTAGATCAATATTAGGTCACGATAAGCATTGCCGTCTTCTGGCCATAGAGTTACATCATTAATCATCCCCCTATAAACTACTAACTTACTAACGGGTGTTTTATTCTTGTCTATGCTGCTGGCCTCATTCTACACGAAATCGCGTTTGACCATGTGACCCAAAGGCAGCATCACGTGAACAGTATATCAGCTATTTATGAAATATTTTCTGTGTGACCGATAAATGTACTCATATATAATTATTTGGAGCACATTTCTTCTGTTTCTTGACGCCCTAGTGTCGGTTGTATGTCACGGAATACACATGTGAAACGGTTAGTGCGTATCGGTTTTAAAACTTAAGTTATTAGTTATTAAGTTATTAGTTCCGTAGCCCAAATCCGCGCTTACGATAATGACGGCCTGGAACTACACCCCAGAGCTCAAGAGTGAGGCGGATGACTATTCCTATGTCCTGGAGTGTATGTTAGACACTTTCGTTACACCTAGCGGACAGTCCGTGAATCAGTAGGTTTATATAAAATCGGCTCGTCGAAGGCGTAGCGCGATAGCCGATGCGTATCGCGCAGAAGAAAATGCTGCGATATTATACAGGTAACACGGCGCAACCGTACTAAATATAGGCGTCCCCGATACACAATAAAGTCCGCACATCGTCGCTAGTAGACGTCACATGAGAGGACGATTGTGTTTAATTGTAGCGCCGGGGTGGATGGCAAGGACAAGCGTTTGAAACGATGACATGTGGCTGTGACTGTAATGTTTATGTGTGCACTGACTACTTATACAGTCACACCATGTGACATCGTGACATCAAAACACGTTCTGCGCGATACGTTTATTGCTGATTCTTTCCGACAAGTGTAATCACTGAAATGTGTAGTTGAGCCAGCACCTTCCTCGCGGTCTCTTTCCAGTCACGCTCAATGCTACCTTTAGAATTGAATCGACTTCTCGTCACAAGACCGTACCATCTCTATTTATTCGTTTCGATCACTTTTACAAATGGTGGCGTTTTCATGGGGTCAAAGAGTCTAAAGATCTTAACATGGTTTTGTGTATGGTCTATTTGGCTTTCTTATGTTACCAGTCGTTACATACATCCTACATTATGGCTATAATTAGTAATACGGACATCAATATATATTTTTATAGTTAAACTACCTCATTATATAAATGTCCCCCTTGCCCACCTCAGTAATGTTGGCATTTCTTCCTCATACATACTGATATTAAGACTCCATTATGTCATGCCAAGTTCCTGTAGCTATATTGCAACACGTTGGCAGAGCTGTTGGAAATGTTGTTTCTTCTGGTCCAGGTTCAAGTCATCGGCATGGAAGTCCAATTCAAGTGTGAACTGTATGTCCATACCAAGGTGTCAAATACCAAATCGTCAAGCATGCAAGTTCAAGTTAAGTTTGAAGTCGCCAATAAAAACTGCTACAACCGTGTATGCGCGTTATGAGCGGGGTACTTATTGTGTGTAGGGGAAGACAGTGTTAGTTGGGTCATTCTTCATTCTGTTTGATATCTACGACACATCCATACTCCTAATTACAATCACCATGAATAATGAAAAACATCAAAACATAACATAACATAACATAACATAACATAGCTGTCTCTGCTGTAATGTTCTGGGAAATATGGGTGGTTCGACTAGGCCAGTAGCTCAACTACCATTGCCTTCCTACTGAATGAATAACACGAAGAGTATGACACATATCGTGACGTCCACGTTATCTTATATTCACATCGATCTATACGTGGTTTGCGCATGCAAGTGTTTCCACGACCGATGAAATGGTTGATTAAATGCGTCATATGCGTGACTTAGACACTCTCTTTGTGTGGGCATCACACTAACAATACGTTGAAAGAACGCGTGTACCACGGCTACCATCAGAACACAAACGTTGTTGGCCATATCGTGTGTAGCTGGAGGACTGCATATGGTCCGCAAAGCTTTACGTTTAGAATTTCACGTGAAACCAACTTGACATAAAATACACTGCCCTATAGAATACGCCGGATTTCTTCTACACATACTTTATTAAATACAGTATCACTTCGTCAACCTCTCAACCAACCACGAGAGTTTCGCTCCTCAAAGGAACACAATCCAAAGAAAGGTGGACTTGGTGTCACTACTAGCGAACCATACAACCCCATTGTTTTTCACTGAGTTAAATTAAAAATTCAAAGCAATTTATTGCAGAATCATCTAAGTACACATATACAGAAGTCATTAGAGAAACCCTCAAGTCAAGGCCAACAGTTGACAGGTAACATCGTCAAACAATGTGACCTATGTATGGGTACACAGTATAGCTAGTCGCTGTTACACACACAAGCACGCACGCACGTACGCACGCACGTACGCACGCACGCACGCACGCTCACGCTCACGCACGCTCACGCACGCCCACGCACGCTCACGCACGCACGCACGCACGCACGCACGCACGCACGCACACACACACACACACACACACACACACACATACACACACACATACACACACACATACATGACTTTTTTTTAATGAGGGTCCGAGCATTCTAAGCGAGGTACATATATTTGAATGTTGGCATACTTATATTTCCCTTGCACACTATAGCGTCTTAACGTATCTAAGTAACAGTATTCCATATAAATTATCACGATGGAAAACACACATATATTGTACCGTTTTGAACAGTCATAACAATTTGTCGTAATTAAAACAATGTCGTCGGCTTTGAAGGCTGTGGAGTTCCAGATTTGCAAGAACGGTGGATACACATCCCTCATTTCTAGAGTAATAGCGACCAGTGATGAAACGAGCGGCGCAGTGTCGGATTCGCTCAAGTCGTTCGATGTATCCGTGGCGACACGGGTCCCACACATCGGCTCCTTATTCTAGGACAGAACCAGTGTCGGGCGTACCGTGGTACAAGTGGTACACTCGTACCAACCCCCCCACACACACACAAAGGGGCCCCCACAAACGGTTAATTAGTGTTTAAAGTAGTATTGATCTGATTGTTCACGTGAACACATGACTAATTGTTCACGTGAACACATCTGTAGAACCGTTGGTGACTAATTCGGTGGAAAGTATGTGAATCCCACTCTTCGTTTGCTGATGAGAACTTGCACGGTCTCTACTGCATTTTTTCTTGTGTTATTTTCTGGTATGTTATTCTATACTGTAGTTCTTGCTTGTCTTCATACGCTGTATTTTGTTGTATGTATTTTGTATGCCGTCGTTGACAGCAATCTGTGAATACTTATGCTCAAACATAGCTGAATGAACGTTAGTCAATACCACACGTCTCGATCTTCATCTGTCACGCACTCGGTAAGGGCCCCCAAAAAGTGCTATGCCCCGCACATTGTTAATCTGGCAAGTGGCGTATGTTATGTCATTGTGATTGTGTGCCGTAGGCTCCATCGAGGGTACACGGCTATCGTTGAAAGAAATCGACCACCGTCCGTGTTGAAGGGGTCCCGGTGAGGTTATGATACGCTTGTAGGCATGGACGCATTCAAACCGCGATGTAGATCGAACACCCGGCTTTCCCCTAGACGAGCAATTGTGTGGACTCCTGCATAAGCCACGCACGGCTGCACATCACCGGTCACTTGGAAAAAATAAAAGGCCCGCGGTCTCAATCTACTGAATGTGAGTCAGCATTGACATCTCGAATGTTAGCGTAGTTGCACAGTCCGATTTGTGAGTGGCGGTCTCTGCATAGATGGTACAGGTGTAGACAGTTTGATGTAGAGGCTTGATAGACGATGGCCTTTCTCTCCGACGCTCTCTCTTCTCCGTCCTCAGTTCGTTTCTTCTGCCTTCCTCATGCACTCTGCCAGCTGTAATGGTCTGCTGCAGCAGATTCCCAGAATGACTAAGGCGTGGGTTTCAGGGGGCGATTAAGAGAAGTATACAATTTCTTGCACCCCAGTTAACAGGGGTTTGTTTCTCAGATGCAGTGCGACGGGCAAAATCACCGTGGTGAGGTGTTTGACATCGTAAACCTACTTCCGGTTAGTGATTATTCACGAGTATTCATTCGTTCGTACTAATCAGATAGTACTTCGCGTGCTTACGATAAAGTTACCGATCACTGAGTCACAATACTTAGGGGTTTGCACGCAGGCGGTTACCGATAACATAGCAACAATGATAACGACGACCGCTGATAACATACCTGGTGGTCACATAGAACTATTTCACCCCACCTTTGTTTAGTAACTGTAATAGTGGCTTCTTGAGCAGGCATAACGGCTTCTGATTCAGGTGACTCCGGTCGTGTTTCGCTTCGGAACGGTACTTGACTATCTTCGGCCGCTCACAGAGAGAATTTCGTCGCACAGCGCTTCGCGGGGTAAGTAGTCAAATCTAATTAACAGCTGTCATGGCATGACTAGTGGTGTTATGCACCAACTAAAATACGAAGAAGTAAGTATGATATGACCTAGAGTTTACGTAGCGGTTCACAGTCAGTCTGCTGTTTCGCATGTAAAGTAAAGTATGCAAAAGTAATGGGAATAATCACCCTTCTTCTGAAATCTGACGCGGGTGGATTTTTGTGAGGTGTACGTAGCGTTGAGTTTGGTAATGTTTCAAAGCTCGGGCAAATTTCGTTAGCTCCCACATTGCCTGTGTCTTTGGGAATAAACACTAGAAGCTGTCGGTCTCTTCTACCTGGTGTTTATGCCTGGGGGAGTCAAATATCCCACGCATGGGGTAAATATGTAACCAGCTGTGCACTCTATCTCACGTAATTCACGGCAGAAGCATTCATGACGCGGCTCAGTCAATTCTGCCAATTACCTCGCATGTGGACAAGTTGAAAAGAATGTTTGGTGACATCGCGAGTAATAAATGGATAAAGGCGCGATATAGATATAGATATGCTGTAATCAAATACAGAATAAAACAGCGGGTCCGGCGCTTTCTCTGTAGTCACACACGACAAGTCTTCTTCTTTTCTTCTTGTTCTTCCCCCAGTTCCCTTGCGGGGTGGGGGGCCACATCACTTAGTCTGTCCCGTCCTTTCGACGAGGAATGATTTCTTGGGTTCAGCCATGTTATTGTTGGTTTTCTCTATAAATTAATTGATCTTGTGTTGTTCGCAAGATATTTCTAGGATTCCTCGAAGACATTTCATCTCAAAAGCTCCTCTCTTATTATTATTATAATCAAGATCCAGATTTCACATCGGTAGATCAGTGTGGCCACCATTAGGCTCTTAAACAGTTTGATCTTGGTTCGACACTGGTTGATTCTAAAGAGTTCGAAACAAATATTGTTTAAAGTGTGGGCAGTCCTGGATATAAAGTGTAAAAGTTTAGGTAGTCCTGGATACACCGTGTGGGTAATGCTGGCTACAAAGCGTAGGTATTCATGAATACAAACTGTAGGTATTCATGGATACAAACTGTAGGTATTCCTGGATACAAACTGTAGGTATTCCTGGATACAAAGTGTAGGTGGTCCTAGATTCAATGCGTGTAGTCCTAGATCCACCGTGCAGGGAGTCATGGATACAAACTGTAGGTAGTCCTGAATACAAAGTTTAGGTAGTCCTGTTAGTAGGTAGTTCTGGTACAAACTGGAGGTAGTCCTAACTACAACGTGTTGATAGTTCTGGAAATAAAGTGTAGAAAGTCCTTGATACAAACTGGATGTAGACCTAACTACAAGGTGTAGGTAGTCCTGGAAACAAAGTGTAGGTAGTCCTGGTTACAAAGTGTAGGTAGTCCTTGATGCACAATGTATGTAGTCCTGGATACAAAGTGTAGGTATTCCTGGAAACAAACTGTAGGAAATCCTGAATACAAAGTGTAGGTAATCCTGGATACAAAGTAAAGGTAGTCGTGCATACAAACTGGAGGTACTCCACATACAAATTGTAGGTAATCCTGAATACAAAGTCTGCGTAGACTTGATACATACAAAGTGTAGGTAGTCCTGAATACAAAGTGTAGGTCTTCCTGAATACAAAGTGTGGGTAGTCTTGGATATAAAATGTAGGTAGACCATGAATACAAAGTGTGGGTAGTCCTGGATACAACGTGAATACAAAATTTGGGTAGTCCTGCAAACAAAGTGCGTGTAGTCCTGTATACAAAGTGTAGGCAGCCGTGTATACAAAGTGTAGGTCGTGCTGAATACAAAGTGTGGGTAGTCCTGGATACAATGAATAGGTAGACCTGATACAAAGTGTGGTTAGCCCTGATTACAAAGTGTAGGTAGTCCTGGAATCAAAATGTCGGCGGTCATGGATCCGCTGTGTGGACATTCCATGACCTCTAATGTGGACAGTTCTTGATCTAGAGTGTCGGCAGTTATGGATCCACAATGTTGGAAGTCCTGTGATTCAAAGTTATTTTTCACATTGCCAGCGTATGCGCTACGGTGTCACTTGGTGACGTTATGTAATGTATCCTCAACAGCAAATAATACTAAAATAGGTTTATTGTAGGGCAGTGAAAAGGAAGAAATGCGTCGTGCCACCTACCGGAATGAATTACTTGTAATCTAGACATAGAACAATTACAATAACTGTGTTTGCAGCTCGAGAACAGTGCCAAAATGGCGACGAAGAATCGGTGCTGCCTCCTGCCGGCGAGATACCAACTGATATGGTGTTGCTACCTACTGGCTCTGTTAACAATACCGTGTGCAACCCGTTAATGTAGACGCAAATGAGGTACTTAATACCGATATTTTGACGGTTCGATGATCTACGCAATTGTTCGTACTGGCTGACACATTTTTATCGAATGCAGAATTGCCCGAAACATCTGTTCAGCCGTCATCAACTATATCAGAAACTACCGCGTCATCTAATGCAGAATCGACGGTTACATCTGTTTAACCGTCATCAGCTGCATCAGAAACTACCGCGTCATCAGTGACTGAATCAACGAATACATCTGTTTAGCCGTCATCGCCTGAATCAGAAACTACCGCGTCATCTAATGCAGAATCGACGGACGCATCTGTTCAGCCTTCATCAGCTACACCAGAAGCTACCGCGTTATCTTACACAGAACCAACGAATACATCTGCTCAACTATCATCAGCTACATCAGATACTACTGCGTCATCTAATGCAGAACCAACGAATACATATGTTCAACCTTCATCAGCTGCACCAGACACCACTGCGTCATCAGTGACTGAACCAACAATGATAGTTCAGTCTTCATCAGCTCAGCCGGAAGTGTCGGCGTCATCATCTGCACAACCAACGATGACAGTACAGTCGTCATCAGCTGGACCGGAAGTGACAGCGTCATCATCTGCACAACCAACTACCACAGTACAATCGTCATCTGCTCAACCGGAAGTGACAGCGTCATCATCTGCACAATCAACGGTAACAGTACGATCGTCATCAGCTCAGTCGGAAGTGACAGCGTCATCATCTGCACAACCAACGATGGCAGTGGTGCATTCGTCATCAGCTGGACAGGAATTGCCGGCGTCATCCCCGGCACAGCCAACGATGACAGTTCAGTCATCATCATCTCGACCGGAATTGACAGCATCGTCAGCTACCTAAGCAACGTTGACACCTGTGCAATCGTCAACATCGGATAAATCAGCGACGGAAACCACCTCAAAGTCATTACGGATCGAGATGACCTCAACAGTTCAACCAGTGAAGGTTACAAGTGAATCAACTTCTGTCAAACCAGAGACAACAACTGTGGGTGAGTGTAATAGGAACAGATTGTTCTTCTTCTGTGTATGGTCCGCTAGGTGCAGTTTCCTCCAACCCGCACAGCTTCCCAATATGATGATATTAATAAGTCTATCCACTGTTTATGTACTACGTTTTCAGATGTCAAGGCATGCGAGAGTACTCCGTGTAAGAACGGCGCCAGTTGTGTCGACGGAGTTAACTCGTTCAGTTTAACAAGATTTAACAAGATTGCCATCCCAAACAACAAGTTCCAGATGGCAAGTGGACAAGGAAGCCATTGGCTTATCGAGAGTCCAACAATTTTCTCATCTATGTGTAGCCCGCCTTTATCATCATATTTGTCAATTCTATTTTTAAACATATTCACACTACTAGCATTAACACAATCATTTGGCAGTTTGTTCCATTCATTTATCACCCTCTGTGAGAAAGAGTACTTTTTTTATTTAATCTAACACATGCCCACCTCAGGTTGGTTCCAAGACATGTTGAGTAAGGAAACAATCCTGTGTTAGAAGTAGAAACTGATGGTCGTCACCTCCAGCACTCTCTAATGATTCCCACTGCATATGGCCATGGTTAAAATCACCCATTATAACACATCCCCCCTGCTCACCTCCCTTATCGCCTTTTGTAATTTTACATCTTCCTCGAGTCCTATGTTAGGACTACGATAAACTACTCCTATTTTTAATGTTGAGTTCCTGGTAGCTATGCTACGCCAAATTGCTTCCTCACAATCTGCTTCACTTTTCAATGTTATTTCATATGCTTGGATAGATTCTTTAATATTTAAAATTACTCCACCTCCCCTTCTTTCTCGTCTATCCTTCCTAAACATTACATAGCCTGTCAGTGCGAACTCAGCATCTACTATATCTTTATTTGCCCATGATTATGTGATGCCTATTGCATGAGGATCAATATCTGCTACCATAATGTCTAACTCACGTTTTTATTTACTATGCTCCTGGCATTTAAGCATACACATTTAAGTTCATTGTCTGAAATTATTGGTGAACATTTCTTTGGATGTGTATTTGTAGTAGTAGTCCTTTGAGTTTTCTCTGTCAATTCCCTCTGCGCATCTAGTTTAAATCATCTATGGTACCTGTGCCCTCGTCGACAACTCTGACAAACTCACACCCAAGAACTGCAGCACCCTTCCCTGTCAGATGAAGTCTATCTCTCATGAAAAATTCATCTCTTCCCACAAAGTTCAACCACCTGTCTACGAAGCCTACTCCCTCCTCCATACATACCTTCTGTAGTTGTGTGTTGATCGCCATCCTCCTACAGTTCTTTAATTCCTCACCCCTGCCTCCCATTGTTGGTAATATCCCCGACAATATAATCTGTCCAACTCGTGCCTGTTTGAGCGTCTTGATCAACCTCCTGTACTTACCAACGATGGCTGACGTCCCCTCTTTCTCTGCATTGTTCGTTCCCACGAGAACAGCACCTCCCGTGCCACCACACATGACTTGTCCTGCCTTCGCTGCTATATCCTCTTTTTTGCCCCTGATAGGCATACTGTTATATCATCTCCTCTGTTTACAATTTTATCCATTTTCCTAATGATGAAATCCCCCATGAATACCCGGGCTTTCCTCGCCTTCCCCTGTGATACTACATCAGCTAAACTCCTTTCCTGCTCCACACTACGCCCCTTTTCTCTTCTATCATCAACCTTTACTGTCTTACCACCTGGCACTCCCTCTCCACTCACCCGCTTACCTTTTCTTGTTGTTGCATACTCTGCCTCCTGTCATCTTTCTTCTTCTGATTCACAGTCTTCTCCTTTTCTCTGCTCTTATTATCCTCGACCATCCTGCCAGCTGACAATCCTTCTTCACTCACTCGTTTATCTTCTTTTTGTTGCACATTCTTCCTTTTTCCATCTTTCTTCTTGTTATCAGCTTTCTCCCGCACATTGCCACTGCTCCCTTGTTCTCACCACATCTGCTCTCCTCGTTTTCACTACCTCTGCTCTCATCGTTCTCACCGCCTCTGCTCTCCTCGGTCTCACCACCTCTGTTCTCATCATTCTCACCACCTCTGCTCTCTTCTCTCTCCCCCTGCCCTGTCATCATCAAAATCATATGTCTTAACTCATTTACCTGCTCCTGCAGACATTTCAAGATTTAACAAGATTACCATCTCGAACAACAACTTCCAGATGGCAAGTGGACAAGGAGGCTTATCGAGAGTCCAACAATTTTCTCATCTGTACCCGCCCTTTTCAGATATCTGTCAATTCTATTTTTAAACATATTCACACTACTAGCATTAACACAATCATTTGGTAGTTTGTTCCATTCATTTATCACCCTCTGTGAGAATGAGTACTTTCTCATGTCCAACCTACACTGCTCCTTAACTAATGCTGCTTTGTGTCCTCTGGTTCTACTGCCTTCTTTAAGTTTGAAGAACATATTCCTATCAACATCCCCATAACCGTTCACTATTTTAAACACTTCTATTTGGTCTCCTCTTAGTCTCCTGGTATCTAGTGTTGTCAAACCACATTTTAATAAGCGACTTTCGTAACTAAGGTCTCTTAATTCTGGAATCATCTTAGTAGCTCTTCGTTGTATTCTTTCTAGCTTATCTATGTCTTTTTTACGATATGGCCTCCATGCTTGAATACAATATTCCAAATGTGGTCTAACTATTGCTTTGTACAGGGGTACAATTAGATGTTTCTCCTTATACGTGATAGTTCTCCTAATTAGCCCTAGAATTTGATTTCCTTTCGAAGCAGCAATCCCACATTGCTCTGAAACTTTCATGTCAGCATTAAATATTACTCCTAAATCCTTTTCTTGTGTGGTTCTACCTAGTACAGCGTCCCCCATTTTATATTCCTCATCCATATTTCCATGTCCTATGTGTATACATTTACACTTCCCAAAATTGAATAACATTTGCCATTTTTCTGACCATTTAACTAATTTTTCAAGATCATCCTGTAAACTTTGTTTATCTGTATCGTTAGTAACCTTTCTGAATACTTTTGTGTCATCTGCAAATTTGAGTACTTTGCTAGATATGTCATCCTCCAAATCATTTATATATATTAAAAACAGTATAGGGCCTAACACTGATCCCTGTGGTACCCCACTCAAAACAGATTTCCAGTTTGAAATCTTACCATCTACTATTACTCTCTGTCTTCTGTATGTAAGCCACTTTTCTATCCAGTTGATTACATCATTGCCTATACCATGGGCTTTTAGTTTAAGTAACAATCTTTGATGTGGCACTTTATCGAAAGCTTTCTGAAAATCTAAGTAGACAACATCCACTGGTGACCCGTGATCTACCCACTTTGTAATTTCTTCTAAAAAACATAAGAGATTGGTTAGACATGACCTTGCTTTTAGGAATCCATGTTGAGATGTATTTATTAAGTTATGTTTTATGAGAAATTCCACCATGTGGTCTCTAATTAATGATTCGAGTAATTTACATACAACTGATGTTAAACTCACTGGCCTGTAATTTTCTGGCTTCTTCCTCAATCCCTTCTTAAACAGCGGCGTAATGTTTGCTTCCTTCCATTCTGAAGGAACTATTCCTTCTTCTAGTGACAAGTTAAATAAGTTTGCAAGTGGTGTACTAATTTGATCAACAATTTCCTTTAGCAGTTTTGGTGGTATCCCATCAACTCCAGGTGATTTATTATCTTTCATCTTCTTAATTTTCTTTGCTATCATTTCAGGAGTTACAAATAACTGCCCTAAATGTTCTGTATTGCCCTCAAATTTAGTCAATGGAACTGGAAGTGAGCTGATATCTTCTGTGGTAAAAACTGAGCTGAAATACTCATTCAGGACCTCTGCCATTTGGAACCCATCTGAAATTATGTTTTCACTGTTGTTTTCCAGTGGTCCGACCTTTTCTTTTGTTTACTCCTTACATAAGCATAGAAACTCTTGCTGTCATTTTTTATATTGCCTGCCATTTTTTGTTCAAAGGTTCTTTTAGATTTTCTAATTTCAGTTGTAGCTAGGTTAAGTGCCTCTTTGTAGTTGGTGTAGTCTTCTACATTTCCAGTGTGTTTATAGACCTTCCACAGCATCTGTTTGTGAGCAATTTTTCTAATAGCTTCTTTTGACAGGTGTTTTTTCCTGGATCTTTTCCCTTGTTTTCTTAATGGAATAAATTTCTCAATAATGCCCTCAATCTCATGTTTTAAACAAGTCCAGCATTCTGTTGCTGTCTTGTTCTTCAACAATTTATTCCAATCTATATTTGCTAGATATGTTCTCATCACTTTATATTTGCCTTTGTTGAAGTTCCTCCTCCATTGTTTTTTATATGTATTCCCTGTTTTTACTTTTATATTAAAATGGATTTGGTTATGGTCACTTGAACCCAAAGGTTCGTGTACTTTAACATTGTCAACTAATTCATTTTGAGAAGACAAAATTAAATCTAACACATTCCCACCTCTGGTTGGTTCCAAGACATGTTGAGTAAGGAAACAATCCTGTGTTAGAAGTAGAAACTGATGGTCGTCACCTCCAGCACTCTCTAACGATTCCCATTGTATATGGCCATGGTTAAAATCACCCATTATAGCACATTCTCCCTTGCTCACCTCCCTTATCGCCTTTTGTAATTTTACATCTTCCTCGAGTCCTATGTTAGGACTACGATAAACTACTCCTATTGTTAATGTTGAGTTCCTGGTAACTATGTTACACCAAATTGCTTCCACACTATCTGCTTCACTTTTCAGTGTAATTTCATATGCTTGGATAGATTCTTTAATATACAAAATTACTCCACCTCCCCTTCTTTCTCGTCTATCCTTCCTAAACATTACATAGCCTGTCAGTGCTAACTCAGCATCTACTATATCTTCATTTGCCCATGATTCTGTGATGCCTATTACATGAGGATCAATATCTGCTACCATAATGTCTAACTCACTTTTTTTATTTACTATGCTCCTGGCATTTAAGCATACACATTTAAGTTCATTGTCTGAAATTATTGAACATTTCTTTGGATGTGTATTTGTAGAAGTACTCCTTTGAGTTTTCTCTGTCAGTTCCCCCTGCGCATCTAGTTTAAATAATTTATGGTACCTGTGCCCTCGTCGACAACTCTGACAAACTCACACGCAAGAACTGCAGCGCCCTTCCCTGTCAGATGAAGTCCATCTCTCATGAAAAAGTCACCTCTTCCCACAAAGTTTAACCACATGTCTACGAAGCCTACTCCCTCCTCCATACATACCTTCTGTACCTGTGTGTTTATCGCCATCCTTCTACAGTTCCTATATTCCTCACCCCTGCCTCCCATTATTGGTAATATCCCCGACAGTACGATCTGCCCAACTCGTGCCTCTTTAAGTGTCTTGATCAACCTCCTGTACTTACCAATGATGGCTGACGTTCCCTCCTTATCTGCATTGTTCGTTCCCACATGCACGAGAACAGCACCTCCCGTGCCACCACCCATGACCTGTCCTGCCTTCTGTGCTATATCCTCTACTTTTGCCCCTGGTAGGCATACTGTTATATCATCTCCTCTATTTACAATTTTATCCACTTTCCTAATGATGGAATCCCCCACAAATACCCGGGCTTTCCTCGCTTTCCCCTGTGATACTACATCAGTAAAGCTCCTTTCCTTTTGCACAGTATGCCCCCTTTCTCTCCTATCATCAACCTTTACCGTCTTACCACCTGGCAATCCCTCTCCACTCACCCGCTTACCTCTCTTTTGTTGCATTCTTTGCCTTCTGTCATCTTTCTTCTTCTTACCAGCTTTCTCCCTCACATTGCCACTGCTCTCCTTGTTCTCCTCGGTCTCACCACCTCTGCTCTCCTCGGTCTCACCACCTCTGCTCTCCTCGGTCTCACCACCTCTGATCTCCTCGGTCTCACCACCTCTGCTCTCCTCGGTCTCACCAACTCTGCTCTCATCATTCTCACCACCTCTGCTCACTTCTGTCTCACCCTGCCCTGTCATCATCAAAAGCATACGCCTTAGCTCAATCACCTGCTCCTGCAGATATTTCACTCTAGTACACCCCCTACACACGAAATGGAAATCATCCGCCTGCATTTCCGCCCACGAATTTACACACCCGGACTTTGCAAAGTCAATCTAGCTGTCGCAGCTAGAACATATCAAATTACGTTTTGCCTTTACTTGGCGTTTGCACGGCGCCATGTTAGAAATTAAATTTGTATTTGTTTGTAATCCGTTTATAATCAATTTATACTAGGTAGTCTTCAGAAAGACTGTTTTTGTGTTGTAATACACACTTTATAGTATGTTACTTATGTCTTAATTAAATTTACAGCTACTGCCTTGCAACTTACTTTCTATGTAACAGCTGACTAACAAAACGTAATATCGCTCGCGCTAACGAAATTTCATTGACCTTATTTAAATAACACTGAATTACTACCTACGGCTAACTTTTAACAAAATATTCAGGTTTTCAATATTTAATATGTACTAAATTATTTACAATAATATTATGTCTCGTATTATGTACCCAATCAACTGAAAACAGCAACCCTTAATTATCGCTCGCGCTACCGAGTCCTCGGAGACCTACGATATAAACTACCCTAAATTACTTCTATAGCTAAATTTTAACAGCAACTATTGACTAAACAAGGACTCTTGTAAGTTTATGTTTAATATACACGCAATAATAATACTTATCCGATCAATATTCCATGCTTTAGACAAATATAAAATCCACCAAATTCAATCCCGTGTTCTCCTCATTTCTCTGTCATACACCCCCTACACACGAAATGAAAATAATCTGCCTGCACCTCTGCCCACGAATTTTACACCCGGACTTTGCAAAGTCTACCCAGCTGTCGCAACTAGTGCATGTCAAATTGCGTTTCGCCTTTACTTGGCGTTTGCACGGCGCCATGTTAGAAATTCAATTTACCTTTGTTTATAATCCGTTTATAATCAATTTATACTAGGTAGTCTTCATAAAGACTGTTTTTGTGTTGTAATACACACTTTATGTTATTTTACTTATGTCTTAATTAAATTTACAACTACTGCATTGCAACTTACTTTCTATGTAACAGCTGACGATAACAAAACGTAATATCGCTCGCGCTAACGAAATTTCAGTGACCTTCTTTAACTTACACTGGATTACTACCTACGGCTAACTTTTAACAACAAATGTTGCTAAAACAAAATATTCAGGTTCTCAATTTTTAATTTGTACTAAATTATTTACAATAATATTATGTCTCGAATGTACCCAATGAACTGACCACAACAAACCTTAATTATCGCTCGCGCTACCGAGTTTTCGGAGATCTACGATATAAACTACCCTAAAGTACTCCTATAGCTAAATTTCAACAGCAATTATTACCCAAACAAGGACTCTTGTAAGTATATGTTTAATATACAAGTAATAATAATACTTATCCGATCAATATTCCACGCTTTAGACAAATATCCAATACACCAAATTAAATTCAGTGTTCTCCTCAAGATTTCCGAAGATTTCCCAAGTTGCACGTGTTTAGACTGTTACACTGGTGCCACCTGTGAGACAGGTGTGTGCATGCCATAATGTAATAATATTGTGGTATGGATTGGATTTGGTAGACTTTTACTTACAAATTGTCATTGTCATTATTACCCGATGGTTACACTGTGTTAAAGGTGACCTGTGCAGAACGATGCCATGTCAAAATGGTGGAACCTGCAGCGAGTTGGGCAGCGAGCGAACTTGTAAATGTGTCGGCAGTTTCTCTGGCGACAGCTGCGAACAAAGTGAGTGCATTTGTTTGTGTGTCAACACAAGTACTAATTTGTTTTGCGTCCACTAACACGAACAATGACATTTAATTCAGTTGGGTGTTTCAAGGTAATCGAATTATATATTGGCCATCACTGGTCACGATTGGTAATCATCCACATCACAATTTTATATTATTAATTATTTATATTCTCTCTTAGATAATAGTAAGTTGCTTAATGATGTTTTTATTAAGTAAATAACGTTTCACTATGATCCAGAAATTCTTACTAATATCAGACTTAATCGCTATTGTAGAAACCGCCCTGTTGGTTGCATATTCTACTAAAATTCGCTACTAAGCACATCAGCACTTCGAATAACACTTTGAATTGGCATCTTCTAACATACCATATTTAAGTAAATGTATCGGCTTTATACATAACTCACCGTTGACGTGTAGGTATGACAGCTTCGCTGCCTCGGTCGAAAATAAAGCGAGTGGCTATCAATGTGAGGCTATTGAAGAAAACATTTACCAAGACTCTCAATAATAAGAACTCTAACGACTACAAGAAACTGAAGACGGACGTGGTTGTCTCGGTAAGCATCACATCATATAAACACTGGTAGTGCGTCGTGTTAACTTAAAGCGTCACTGCTTCCCGTGTTGACTACATCAGAAAGAACAATTCGCAATGGAAAGGTGAAGCTTTCACAGAACAAAATTAATGTGTATGTCTACGCGTTGTGAGATTGATGTGTTCAGAATAAATTTCAGCCAAACGCGAGCTGCGAAGATACGAAAATATATTATTAAAATAAAGTGTATTCATATGATTGAAGGAAGTATAGCTACCTGTCTAGAATGAATCAGAGTCCGGTAACAACGGACATGCTGATCTTATAACGTTTTGTAGAAAGAGGTATGAACAAAACGATATGGTAATACGAACATAATCAAACTGTTCAACGCAGAATATTTAATAAAATATTAAACCATTTTACTAACCTGCCATGCTATGATTTATTTTAATTTCAGCTGAAAACTATCCTCGATGAAAAGATTGGAGCGGGAAAGTATAGAATTGTGGATGTCACATTCAGGTGGGGTTAATAACGACCCATGTGTAGAGAACACAATGGCACAGTTTTAGAATAGTGTTGAGGATAAAGTGCTCTTGAATTCTAGACTAACATACTTCCTCGGTAGTTTCCATGCGACACACACTAGAAGTGAAAAGCGGTAACGGTATTGGTGGTAGCGATTCCAAAACAAACCGGCAACTAAAACATGGTCAAACTCACACTATGCATAAAACATTATCAACCACCTTGAAATCGAGACTAGTTGCGATAAACTGATTGCCATATGAACAATTTGCTTTGCAAATACATTGACGTCAATAATCTTCAACGTGATTTTAAAAGTTTGCTACCCAAAGCAAAAACACCCAGATGGCACGAGGACATTAATCGAGAGTCCAACAATTATTGATACTCTTGTGAGATATTTGTATATTTAGTTTTTAAACATGTTCACACTGCTAGCAGTTGTCTAATTAGTAGATAGTTTGTTCTGTTCGTCTATCGTCCTCTGTGATGTAATTGGCTATGCTCTTTTACAGCGCTGGCAGTGTAGTGGTCGCCTACATGTTGGAGTTGCCGAAAGACGACCCTCTTTTGACGCAATCAGCTGTTGTGAACGCCATCAAGGAGTACAATGGCACCATCGCCGGGTCAGACATAGATCCACACTCTTTGAACGCTTCAGGTAGGTAGGAGAGCTGGCCGTGAAAATGTGTATATAGTACACATCATCAAGTCGTTGATTATATTCTATGAACATAAATAAAATACGACATTTACTCCCCGCAATTTATTGTGAATGTCATTTTTGTAACACTATGCGGTAGGATATGGAATTGTAATGCTAACTTACAGCAAAGTCACAATTCTTATATCCATGTTGTCGAAAACATATACATTCACCGCTAGTTGTGAATTGGGTTATTCATTTATTTAGCTTAATTCAATTGTTTCATTTCATGCAGAGGCGAAGATTAAAAGATACTACGGCCGTTTCCGGGTACCAGATATGGCGTATATTGATCCGTATGGCGACAAAGATTCGAAAGAGTCTAAGAAGTTGGCTGCAGATGTGAAAACAAAGCTAAGTTAAACACAACGTTATCATGACCTTATATTCTTTTACTAAACGTGGGAAATATTTTCATTTATTTCTTCAAAATATTTATTAAATAATTGAATAATTGCGTATACAACGAAGAAGTATTCATGACATTTACCGTAATTGCGTACTATATATATATATATATATATATATATATATATATATATATATATATATATATATATATATATATATATATATATATATATATATATATATGGTGTGTAGATGGTTGTGTGTGCGTGCGTGCGTGCGTGAGTGCGTGCGTGCGTGCGTGTGTGCGTGCGTGCGTGCGTACGTGCGTGCGTGCGTGCGTGCGTGCGTGCGCTTTGGTTTGGTATACTGCAATTTTTTTAACAAATTGTAACAAGTGCATATTTTAGTTGACTTTCATCTGTTCTGTTTCAGAAGAGAAGCTGGAAGAACCAGGTAATGCTTGCTCTGCTACACTACTACTCACACCATTCCAAATTACATTTAACACATTTGTTGAAAATAGAACAGAACAGACTTGTAAATGCAATCCTGTGTAATTATATGTTTCCATTATCGATGACTTGGTTTAACAGTTATTATTTTGACCACTGTTACGTGTGATGTACAGTCATCGTTTCTATAAGTGACACTAACAAATTCCGTTCTATGCAGGGTTCCCGTGGGTGCCAGTGCTACTCGGTGTTGTACTCGGCATTGTCCTACTCGTCGCTGGCACTGTGCTCATCGTCTACATCGCGCGCAAGTGCAGACGCATCAACTATTTCGACGAGTCGGACAGCGACTACAGCGCCACCTTTAGGTAACCATCATTTTCGTCATTGTAGACAACACAATTATTTATATTATGCATGTGCAGTAGTAGTAGAGGCAAGGGCAGCGGTAGCGGTAGTAGGAAAATCAGCAGGAGGACCTACAACAGCAGCTGTGGCAGTTGCTGCTGTATCAGCAGCAATATCAGTATTAGTAGTAATACATGTAGCAGTAGTAAATTGAATATGAATATCAGTAACAGTGGCAGTAGCAGTAACAGCAGTAGAACTACTTGTGGTATGAGTAATTGTTGTGTTATTGCACAAGGTGCAATAGCAACGTTTGCTACTGGTAAAACGAGAAGATACAAGCCTCTATAAAAATTGATACATATTGTATACCAATGATATCATGCATACTAGCATTGTTATAGTTTGTACTGCCTGAGTTGTCGCCACAACACTAGTTGTTACTGTTGCACCGTCACACCGTGTCGTCGTGTCCACAGCCCGCCGTTCAAGAAGAGACAGATGTTCTGGCAGGAGCGTTCTGCGGCAATGAGCGGCGACCCTACCACCGCCACACGGGACCAGTCCGACAACGTCACCAGCAGGACCGTAAAGAACATGGCCAACATCGTGAGTTTTTTTATTGCTTTATCATATCGGCGCGTGCGTGCGTGCGCACGATGTGTACACTATTGTACTATATCATTGCACTATATCACTGTTGCACAAATTAGTTATCTTCTCCTTGAATGGATAGATGATCCGGTTTCTTGGTTATTAATATTAATCATAATTACCTCTCAAGAAACTTGCAGTTTGTTGTTGGATATTTCGACCGCATCTCGCAGTCTTCTTCAGCAGACTGAAGTTACGGATGTGTCACATGACCAATGTCATGTGACACAAGCTGGAGTAAGACTGGTTGGAGCTCCTGGCCGACGTCTCGGTTCAGCGTAGGTTTCTTTCTGTGGATGTTAATCGCCTCCTTTATTTTTCTCCTGTGCCAGTTCTCCTCGTGGTCTAGAATATTGACGTCCTTCATAGAGCACTGATGACCTGTGTTCAGTTTGTGTTCACTTATAGCTGATAGGGGTTGGCGACAAGATAGATGTTCTTTGATTCTTGTGCCAAGTGTTCTGGCTGTTTCTCCTATATAGTGTTGGTCACATTCTGGGCATTGTATGTCATATACTACCCCACACTTTGCTGCCTTTGCTGTTCTGTCTTTTGGGTGTACCAACAGTGACCTCAGGGTGTTGATAGGTTTGTGGTAAACCGGGATGTTATAGGACTTGAAAATCCTTGCTACTTGTTCTGATAGTTTACTAATGTAGGGCAGACCTATGGCATGTTGTCTTCTGCTGGTTTCTGTGGTAGTGTTCTCCTTCCTTCTCGTTGGTTGCGTGGTGTTAAACATCCAGGTTTTGTAACCGTTTGCTTTCAGCACTTTCTTGATGTGGTCCACCTCTGTGTTCTTGTCCTCCTCTTCTGTTATCAGGTTTTCTGCCCTTTGGAGGAGTGTCCTGACTACTGAGCGTTTGTGTTCTAGGTGGTAATTAGAATCCCAGTTCAAATATTGGTCCGTGTGGGTAGCTTTCCGATATATCTTGACCTTGGTTGATCCATCATCATTCAGGCATACACACGTGTCTAGAAAGGCTAACGTATTGTCCTGTTCTGGTTCTACCGTGAACTTAATGTTCTCGTCCATTGAATTCAGATGGTGTGTGAAATGTTCTACTTCGCTCTCTTGTAATACTGTGAATGTGTCATCTACATACCTCAACCAGATGTCTGGAGGATGAGGTGCTTCTCTGATGGCTCTTTCCTCAAAATGTTCCATGTATAGGTTTGCCACTATCGGAGAGACCGGTGAACCCATGGCTGCTCCCTTCTTCTGTTTGTAGAATACTCCATCATAAATGAAATATGTGGTGTTCAGACATATTTCTAACAGTGTGATGATCTGATTTACTGATAGTTCACATCTGTCTTTCAGTGTTGTATCCTGGTTTAGTCGGTCCTTTATCACTGATACCGCCTCTGTCACAGGGATACTCGTGAACAGGGCTGTCACATCAAAAGACACCATTTACCTCCCTGGTGGAACTTCCAACTCTTTGATCTTCTTTACAAATTGTGTGCTGTTTTTCACAAAATGTTCTGTTTTTCCAACTAGTGGGCTCAAAATGCTGGCTAGGAACTTTGCTGTCTTGTATGTGATGCTACCTATACTTGATACTATAGGTCTTAATGGTACATTGTTCTTGTGGACCTTAGGCAATCCATATAATTTTGGGACTGTTTCTGATGTAGGGTAGATCCTGTAGTATAGGGCATCTGAGATCGTCTTGGTTCTTTTCCACTCTTTCATGGTGTTAACTAGTTTACTTTTGTAAACTTTGTTGGGGTCCCTTTCCAATTTCTTGTAGGTGGTGTCGTCTACTAATAGTCCAGCAATCTTTGCGTCGTAATATGTGGCCTTCATAATCACAGTTGCTCTACCCTTGTCTGCTGGTAGAATCTTGATCGTCTTGTCGCTACGTAACGTTTGAAGTGCTTTCCTTTCTTCCAGTGATATGTTAGATCTCTTTTTTTTGGCTTTGTGTTTCATCACGGCTTTAGCTACCTCACATCTCAACCCATCGGCCCCTATCAGCTATAAGTGAACACAAACTGAACACAGGTCATCAGTGCTCTATGAAGGACGTCAATATTCTAGACCACGAGGAGAACTGGCACAGGAGAAAAATAAAGGAGGCGATTAACATCCACAGAAACAAACCTACGCTGAACCGAGACGTCGGCCAGGAGCTCCCACCAGTCCTACTCCAGCTTG
The DNA here is from genome assembly GCA_033239005.1 of Lamellibrachia satsuma. Lineage (NCBI taxonomy): Eukaryota > Metazoa > Annelida > Polychaeta > Sabellida > Siboglinidae > Lamellibrachia > Lamellibrachia satsuma. Next base: position 2,293,209 of record BSQZ01000071.1, on the reverse strand, counting down.
TGCCACATGACATTGGTCATGTGACACATCCGTAACTTCAGTCTGCTGAAGAAGACTGCGAGATGCGGTCGAAATATCCAACAACAAACTGCAAGTTTCTTGAGAGGTAATTATGAGTTATCTTCTGTTAAACGTTACTTTAAAATTTGGCTAGATAAACTATAATTGCAACTTTTGTATCAAATCAGTATAGTCGACAACCAGGGGCGGGAATAGTCGGCACTATTCTAAATGTTATAACAAACCGAATGTCTGCCATGTGTCACAATTTAAGCGATGAACTACAAAGCAAAACAAACGAATTGTTACGTTGCAGGAATGGATGGCCATGCGTAGCTTCGCGCAGAGCGGCGCGGGAAAGCCAGCCATGGTTCACGGTGTGCCGAACGACAATGAATGGGTGAGTATCTGAAGCATTTGATTAAACCGCATACCTAATACGTCCAGCCATGTAGCTTGCAGTAATATTAAAGTAGAAACCTGGGGATTGACACTCAGGTTGACGTGTGTTCGTGAGCACATGTACGTGCTGTAGGCACATGTACGTGCTGTAGGCACATGTACGTGCTGTAGGCCTACTTGTGGTTCTAAAGCAGATCGAGGGTGTCATACGGAATGCCTTGTTAGTATTCGCCGTTCATATGAATATCACAGTCAGAACCCACCCATAACTTCGCTGCTCACCTCCTTCATATCGCTGAACTCAATGTTATTTCACAAATATAACGCAAATATTTTCTCACGCAATGTTGTTTCGAGAGGTCGTGTGACATAATCGCATGCTGTCATCTGTAGATAATTTCAAATCCACTAACTTCCCTTCGGATTTAGGCTTATGTTTGCGTTCGTGTTTCATACTTCTTGATACATTGGAGTCTTCGTATGTATGCCAAAGCAATACTTCCGTTAGAAAATATGTAACCTAACACAAACCTTGCTTGACACATTATGTTCTTGCAGTCGTGGACGGAGACGGCGTAAGCAACTGGGAGCTCTGATGAAGACCAACGACACATATGTTGGACGAGACAACGAAAGATGATACATCTACATTATAATGAACCCATTGTTAGTACCTTACGACGCACGTTCACATTTTGTTGGAAAACTATGTGTAATTATGGAATTATGTAGGTCGTTTATTATCGCCACCTTACCACAGTTCTCTAGACAGCTCTTCAATCTATCACTGGAAACACTAGAAAGTAGAGGGATTTTGCATTTATTTAAATATCTATAAAATATAACATCACTTTATTTTTATATATGTATTCTGATTTTAACATTTTAAAGGATGAACTAGATTTTTTTGTAGCCAGAGGTAGGTAGCATTAGCATCACTGTAACACTTAAGACCTATGTCATTTATATGTATTCCTTACATTCATATACAGTGCGATGTATTACTAATTGCACCAGCACGTGAGAGGCTACTGGCAGTGCTTATTATATATGTAGCTTAAAGAATGGAAGTTGACGAAGACAATAATATCTCTGTCATAACACAGTTAATTTCAGTTGTGTTAACTATATGCAGCATCGATGTGAAAACAGTCTTGTCTACAAACACGCATCGAAATGTCTGCATTGCTCAGCTAGATTTTTATGACTGTCTATGGCGTACACTACTGTTAATTAAGGAATTTGCATAACTACGATTATGCACATTATGCAAAAGCAAGTTTATTGCGAAATGTGTGATTATAATTATATTCTACATACTTTATCAGACATACATAGAATAACACGTGGGAGTACTTACTTTATAAAGGGAATATTGGGTGTAAATAAATTACAGTGATTACTGAAATGGTGTTCGCATAATGCCTACTCCATCAGTAGCATCCGTATTGTGGTATTACGTTATAACCGACGTAGTTTATAAAATGTTTAATGTATATTTATTTATCAACGAGCCGTCAATAATTCCAGCCACACTGCCACGACATGAAGCCAGATTTACTAATGTGAATATATCGTGATGTCATTATTTAGAACTATTAAATGCGTGTCACTAAGCAGTATTCACGAGTTCTTGTTCATGTTTGTTGAAGTAGTGCTACCGACCATTATTTATTAATATATTGCATTGCCTACAACCGACAGCGGTGCGACGAACGCACAAATGTGAGTTACTCATTTTGTAAGCCACTGAAACACGAGCAACGAAAAATATTGCAGAAATACTAACATACATACATACATGCACCATAAGCGTCGGAAGTAGTTGAATATGGGGGGGGGCGAATGTGGTTCTTGCGAGCATGCTGGGGACTAGGCAAAGTCAATCGCCCTACAATTTTTTTCTATCTGGCTGTTGCTGTAGTAGGGGCGAAGATCTCGTTCATCAAAAGCTTAATTAAGTATTTTCGTGAAACCTTACAAAAACGCCATAAACAGAGCAATAAACACGTCTTTCGTGTATGTATGCATTCTTATATGTATATCACTAAAGTTACCTGACAATAACCATGTAAAAGTGTGAAATGATTACCTTTTTGTCAGAACGCATGTGCTTGTCAAAGTTTATATATAACCGGATGTTGTTGTGAGCGAGAATAGCAAACGGGATTTCCATAGATCTATATAAGGTCACGCTAAGAATTGCCGTCTGCTGGCCATTGAGTTACATCATTAATAATGCCCCTATAAACTACTAACTTACTAACGGGTGTTTTATTTATGTCTGTGCTGCTGGCCCATTCTGGCCTCATTCTACACGAAATCGCATTTGATCATGTGACCCAAAGGCAACATCACGTGCACAGTATGGCGGCTATTTATGAAATCTGTTCTGTGTGACCGATAAATGTACTCATAAATAATTATTTGGAACACATTTCTTCAGTTTATTGACGCCTAAGTGTCGGTTGTATGTCACGGAATACATATGTGAAACGGTTAGTGTGTATCGATTTTAAAACTTAAGTTATTAGTTCCGTAGCCATTTGGCTACGGAAAGCTCAAATTGGCGAGTTAGTAAAACCCGGTGTCGACTTTCGCCCCAGAGACGAAGAGTTGGGCGGACAATTTTGTCTAACTGGGGACAACTTATACTCAAAATATATTTACTCAAAATATGGGTGGGGGTGCGTGCCACAAGCTCCTCGGTTCCGACACCTGTGCCCAACTACACACACCTACATACGCATGCACGCACGCACGTACATGCATACACACACATACTTCTTACGGAATTCGTACAGGCGACCAAAATCTTTGCGTTTGGAAAGTGTTAAATATTAATTCCGCTTTGTTTTGTTAGTGTGACTGTTGTGTCAATATAATCAGCGTTTAAAGTTGATTCGAATGCATTGCATAAACTGAGAAAAGTTTAGTCTTATTTGATAAGTTAGCCAAATCCCCGCATCAGAGCCGAATTATATTATGCAGCCAGAATCTAGGAACGCATCCGGAGTTCGTCGCTCTGACTCTGGTGTGTGCGACAAACAGTGGTGCCACATACCGGAGCTTGGATAATCGCGGCGACTAATGGTAGCGCCTCATTGCGGAGTCTGGATATTCGAGATATGGGCGATAGCGTTGTACTGTTTACATATTATCGCCCACTGAAAATAGCCAAACAAGCCATGTAAACAGTCATGTGGATTAAATATGTATTCACTTTCGTGATCGCCTTTTGGCCTGTAGACACATTGTTACACATGTCACCACAAACGTTACATCTGGCAACGAAATTTACAAGATTCGCGCTGTACAGTAAATAATTAATGGGTGAGTGTCCTATTCTCACATAGATATAGGCTGGCGTTGCGTTGGTATGGCCGTATGCCTAATGTAGCCTATGCCTATGCTACAGGTATGTCTACTTCTACTTCTACATCTTAATTGGCAGTGTCCATAAGTCAGGATGCCTATGCCTTGGTTATGCACTAAGAGTGATGTATTAGTTGGGGTCAGGGGCGGATCTAGGCTTGTTGGCAGGGGGGTCTCAGTCAGAACTCCCAGCCAGAGTCCTTAAAGAAACTGCAAAGCAGATAGCTCCCATCATCACCCAAATTTTCCAACAATCATACAACACAGGTAAACTTCCTAATGACTGGCTACAAGCATTAGTAACTCCTATACACAAAAAGAGCCATAAATCTGACCCAGCTAACTACAGACCCATATCACTAACCTGCATCTTCTGTAAAGTAATGGAACATATCATCCTAAGCAACATGTGGAAACACCTGCACAAGCATAACATCATTCTCCACTTCCAACACGGATTCCAGTCGGGACTGTCTTGTGAATCTCAACTCATTGAGACAGTCCACGACTGGATGACTGCTATGGACAACAAGACCCAAATTGACGCAATCCTGCTTGACTTTGCTAAAGCCTTCGACAAAGTGCCTCACCTACGTCTTCTATCAAAATTGACCTCCTACGGAATCACTGGAAACACTCAAAATTGGATCAAATCTTTTCTATCCAACCGCAAACAGAGAGTCTCAGTTAACAGTGCCCTGTCGGACATCACAGGTGTCACATCTGGTGTCCCACAGGGTTCAGTTCTAGGACCTGTCCTCTTCTTACTCTACATAAATGACATAAATGGGAACATCAAATCTTCTATACGCCTTTTTGCAGATGATAGTATTATATATCGTAAAATTTCTTCCAAAACCGACCACGAAATTCTCCAAACTGACCTAAGCCAACTCCAAACATGGTCAGACAAATGGCAAATGGAATTTAATGTATCTAAATGCGTCCACCTTCCAATAACAAACAGAACTAAACCCAGCACACACAAGTACTCGCTTTCTGGCCAGCCATTATCCACCGTATCCAGCCACTCATACCTCGGAGTAAAATTGGATTCCAAATTAACCTGGACAAATCACGTCACTGACATAACTTCAAAATCTTCGAAATGTTTAGGCATGATTAAACGAACTCTTGGCCCATGCAAACCAGAAGTTAAGCAAACAGCCTACAACATGTTAATCCGGCCAAAACTTGAGTACTCTTCACCCATATGGAATCCCCACACCTTTTCACAAGTTAAAAGCCTTGAAAGAGTGCAACACTCTGCTGCCAGATTTGTTAAAAATGATTACAGACGGAACACAAATCCAGCAGATCTAATTACTGCCCTTGGATGGCCAACCCTCGAACGAAGGCACATTATCAAACAAGCCACTACCTTCTACAAAATTCTAAACAACATTATTGAGATCACCCCCCCTCCAGGCCTACTAACTCGCTCTCGAACCCATGGACAATACATAGCTCCCAAGTGTCATATAAATGCAATTGTCTTTTCATTTTATCCCAGAGCCATTCGCATATGGAATATGATTCCATCAAAAATTACCAACATAAAAAACCCAAAATCATTTCAAGAAGCTATTATGGAACTCCCTTTCACCACACCGCCTCACCTAAACTGCCTTTAAAATACAGTGCTCAGCGTAAACTTATCCATGGTGTGAGTATGGAGACTGTCTATGTGTGCATGTGGCAAGGCAGCGACAGTATCCATACACACAACCAACCTATTAAAAATGTTCGTTAAACATCCTATACATAAAATAAATAAAACTATCAGATAAAAAACATTTCAGCAACATTAATGATACTAGTTTTTTAATCGAATGTACCACCCACAGCGCATGAAATCATAGTCCACCACAAACTCCTACATTAGCCCAAGTTTGGGCTGTTTGGAGTAAACCACTTGAGACTTGAGTCGTAGTCATATGTCTTTCTACTTACGAACCGGGGGAGGGGGGGCATTCTACTTATACAAGGGTTAATATTAGCCAGCTGCTAATACTTCAGTCTTTACATTGATACTAGTTCCAATGTAGGCCTATAGGAGAGACCGGGGCTAGTCCGCCCCATGGACACTATAATAGATCTGGAGACTGTATTTGTAGAGTTAGAGGATCAGTTTCAGCCTCAAATTGAACGAAAATATCTTGTCCACATTTGTGCTATCAACAAATGCCAAAACTGTTAATCTAACAAAATCTAACTCTTAGTAGACCAACCCAAGCATGGGCTGACTTGCCTCATGTCGGGGCAAGTCTGCCCAGGGGCCGGGGCAAGTTCGCCCCACACATAGTGTAAGCAGCAAATACACAAGAACAGTGCAGTTTTGTCTTATTTTTATGTCAAAAAACATCATTCTGTGGTATCTATGAAATAAACCAGGCAAACACAAAACAACGTTTGGCACTGCATCGGCTAAAAAATGGTGAAATAAAATCATCACTTTTTTACTAGAAAATAACACCAAACAATTGGAAGTCTTTATTAGAGTGCATGTTAGTGTGTTTGTGTTCACAAGTAATCCTGAGCATTTAACATCAAATATCCTAGGGACGAACTTGCCCCATAGCACATAGGCGGACGTGCCCAACACAGAGACATATTTGGTGGGCGGCAACTAAATACCACTGACATTGGATAGAGCAACAAATCAAAATCCAAACAATATCTCTGATATAAGGGCCTTACTGAACACTCTGAATGTCTAACCAATGCCACTTATAAGTACTGAAATTTGATCGAAACAAAAAAAATACTTTCAGTCACCAAAATCAGTTTTCAAGTTCACAACCAGCCAGCAACTCGTGGACGTCAGTTTTCCGCTGCATCAGTGTTCGATCTGGGGTTCCTGCCATAAGGCAAGAGGGACCGCCCATAAGAAAGAAAAATGTAAGCTTGGGGGGTCCCACATTTTATCACTGTACCGATATAATTACCCTTCCGCTGTTGCACCTGCTGCTGCGTGTGAAGCTACTCTGGTTCGTCTGTGCTAAAACTCGACGGTTTTCGCGGAACTCGACAGTTTTCGCAGAACTTGATCGATCTTGCAACAAGAACTCGATGGTTTTCGCAAAACTTGATCGATCTCGCAGCAAGAACTCAATGGCTTTCGCAGAACTTGGCGGTTTTTGCAGGACTCGACATCATTCTGTTGGTAGTTTAGCTGATTCATTCAGCTCACTCTATTGTCATTCAGTTAATCTCTGTTAAAAACATCTTAAATCATTCCACTCATATCATTTATGAGTGTGTGTTCTGTGGTTGAGGTACATTTTACGTTGGCATTTTACTTCTCAGAATTACAGAGCACTGTGTCTGCAAGCGCATTACTCCAGTAATAATATTTTAGACCACAATTTAGTCATTTAGCAGACGCTCAGAGTAACTTACAACAAGTGCTTTCAATCTAAGTTGGTAAAATAACTACAGGTCGAAATAACTACAGGTTATAGATAGCAAGCAAGTTTTTCCACTAAAATAGGCGTTATAGCCGTTTACAATGCCTGAAAAGTAAATTTTTCAGAATATTTTTTGGAGGAACCCCCAAGAGTCACTGGTCATTTCTGCAC